>CM072927.1:670000-672500 GCA_036971965.1 Nyctalus aviator | reverse complement strand
GTTGGGAAGCAGGGTGAACCAGGCAGAGGGACACTGGCTTAGGGTGTTATGTGTCCGTCCCTTAGAATCCATACATTTAAGAGCAGGATGTCAGCAGCTGTGCCTCTGGTTGGCGGGTCATTGAGGTTTTAGTTTATGTTCCTTTTAGACATTTGCTTCAATCCTCATTCGTTACCTTTGCTGCAAAAGTAATCAGTACAGTCTGTAAAATATTAAAATATATTAATGTTTAAAAATCCTATGTAACAAAAGACTAATATGCAAATTGACCGAACAGCTATGCCACCAGTCACAATGACAGGCACTGACCACCAGGGGGCAGATGCTCAATGCAGAGCTGCTCCGTGGTGGTCAGTGTGCTCCCACAGGGGAAGGCCACTCAGCCAGAAGCCGGGCTCTCAGCTGGCCAGCTCAGTGGCGGTGGTGGCAGCACTAAGGACGCCCCACAAGGGCTCTCGGACTGAAAGAGGGCATGGGGACTGAGGGACCCCTCAAGTGCACAAATGCTATGCAGCAGGCCTCTAGTTACCCGTAATTACATTAGCAAATAGGGATGCGGGAGCCTTGTGAGGCACACGGCGTCTCCACAGGAGCTGCTATGAGCAGGGCTCCGTCAGTGCTGTCGGAAGGCTACAGGTTCAGCCGAGTTTGATTCCAGTCAAGGGCATGTACCTTGGTTGCAGGCTCCTGCTCAGGTTCCTAGAGCTGAGTGTCCCCCACGCCTCATGCCTGCAGGGCCCTGTCCCTCTCCCTGTGCTCACAGTACAGAGGATGGCACCCAGGGCCAGGGTCCGGCTGGCAGCTCAGTGGCCCATGCGAGCTTGCACACAGCGGACACGCCCACTCACAGATGGGTCCCACATGGGAAGTCAGGGGTGGCAGGCCCCTCACCAAGCCTCAGGGGGTCCTCCTCGCTTGCCTGCAGCTCCTGGAAGCTCAGGCTCCTGGGTTGTGGACCACAATCCTGCCTCCCTCTTTGCATGGGGCTGCGTGTGTCTGCACTTCCTCTCAAAGGGGGACCTGTCACATGGCGCTGATGTTCACCCCGCAGCTTCATCTCATCTTCTGTTGTTGTTAATCCTAACCCAAGGGTTTGTTCCCATTAGTTTTTAGGGAAAGTGGAGGGAGAGGGAAAACAGAGACATCCATGTGAGAGAGACACACCCATCGGTTGCCTCTTACATGAGCCCGACCAGGGCCCGGGCCGGGGAGGAGCCTACAACTAAGGTACATGCCCTTGACTGAGATCAAACCTGGGACCCTTTGGTTCCCAGGCCAATGTGCTATTCACTGTGCAACACCAGCTAGGCTTTGTCTCATCCTAATCGCATCTGCAGAGGCCTTACCAAGTAAGCCGCAGGCCGGGCCCAGGGGCAGGGCTCTCACGTGTCTCCTGAGGAGGATGCAGCCCAGCCAGGTGCTCAGCAGCCACAGGGCTCACCGAGGCCTCAGCACTTTTCCGGCCAGCACAGCGCGGGGATGAGGCCATCTTCATGCCATTCCGCCCTCGCACATGGCATTTGCTCAGCGGTCAACGTGACGCTGGACTGAGCCAAATTGTTCATCTAACGTAACTGGAAAGATCACAAAACGAAGCCAGGCTGCCAAGAGAACTGGCTGAGAGTCGGTGAATGTGAGGTGTCACAGCCTTGAACACCGGGCTTGGTAACCAACACATTTCATAAACCTCACACACGCCACCGGAGCCCACGGTTCTACGTGGGAGGCCTGGATGTGGAAGGAGTAATTATCAGTAAGTGGCTAAGTCGGAAAATTAGGTTAAAACTCTTGTGCTATCTTCCGTTCACAAGGAGGGCACTTTCAGAGCAAATGCGGAGGCCCATCAGGCCCAGAACATGCTCACATGGAGTCGGCCAGCTGGACTGGACACCACAGCATCTGGTCACGGGGAGCCAGCTTACTTGCCCATGTTGGGGGGGGGACCCCTTCATCTTTCCAGGCAGGTGATCCTCAGGGAGAACAGAGTGGGGGCACCACCTCTGCAGACTAAGGTCAGGAAAATTGTGTCCCAATGTCACAAGATAAATCAGAGTGAGTGGTGTTTGTTGTGTTCCAGTCTGTCACCCAGGGAAGTCAGTACAGCTGCTAGTGCCACCAGGGAGTGGGCCAGTGTGTGAGGCTGCAATTGGGTGTGAGGGTGAGAATGGGTGTGAGGCTGGGATTGGGTGTGAGGCTGGGAATGGGTATGAGGCTGGGATTGGGTGTGAGGCTGGGGATAGGTGTGAGGCTGGGAATGGGTGTGAGGCTGGGAATGGGTATGAGGCTGGGAATGGGTGTGAGGCTGGGATTGGGTGTGAGGCTGGGAATAGATGTGAGGCTGGAAGTGGATGTGAAGTAGGAATGGGTGTGAAGATGGGAATGGGTGTTAAGATGGGAATGGGTGTGAGGCTGGGAATGGGTGTGAAGCTTAAAAATTGGTGTGAAGCTGGAATGGGTGTGAGGTTAGGAATGGGTGTGAAGCTGGGAATGGGTGTGAGGC